>JBAMAX010003796.1:0-12411 GCA_037043745.1 Chymomyza amoena
GGAGATAGCGGAGCAGGATGAAGTGGCTAGACAAGGAACTACCAGCATCCTACTTCGTGACAAGGAGGGCTTGGGTATGCCCTTGGTCAGCTGTAAACTGAGAATACGAAATTTTTTTGCTCTTTGTGCAAATAAAACGTGGAATCGGACATGGAACACGTGTAGGATCTCACGGCTAGCTTGGCCGACATTCTGCAGTAAAAGAATCAAAGAACTTTATTGTCTGATCTGTTATCTGTGCTATCACAGGACACTGGCTATTGGGAAACAACGCATCCAGGTTGAATGCAGCCCACCTGTAGAAGCTCTGGTGATGAGGAGGAGCTGGTGGAACACTCTTTCTGTCATTACCCTGGGCTGGGCAGTAAAAGATTCCGGTTCCTACAGTCACACTTTCTTGACGATTTATTTCAGCTCTCTGAACAGAGTCCAAAATGCTATTAGCATATGTGGGTAAAGTTTTCTAGTTCTCCTGTAATCACTAAAACTTAGGAGACGTTCAGACAGAAATTGGTTTAATGGCGGTCTGGTTATGGTCTGCTAGTACTTGATGTCTGCTTCATAAGGAATCGAAATCCTGCTTTTATCTTTATCCAAAACTTTTGTACATTTTCTATTCGGAATTTTTTAATTGTTTAAGTGTTTTGCGTTTTAAGAGTTCAGCTTTAAAAAAGCATACCAATTTGTGAACTAGAAGCACCGAACTTCGCAAAGTTTTAAAAAAGTTATTTTAAATAGTCATGAACAAATTTGAATATGCTTATTTCTAAAAAAATTGGGTACGTAAAGTCGGGCGCGGACGACTTTGGGATACCCTGTACCACTAGTTTGCAATAAAATTCGGTTCCTTCATAAAAAACCAAAAACAAAAGAATTTTTAAGCAACAAATTTTTTTTTGACCAATCGTTCATATGGGAGCTATATGATATAGTCAACCGATTTGGATTAAATTTAATACAGTGCTTAGGAACTATAAAAAACTCAGGAATATCAAATTTGATCCCAATATCTCAACAAAGAAACGAAACACAACAAATTTTGTTCAAAAATCGATTTTTTGGAAGATCGGCCCTATGGGAGCTATATGATATAGTTAACCGATTTTTTTCAAATTTGGCACATTGCTTAAGTGCTCTAAAAAATTTACAAACGCCAAATCTAGTTACGATATCTTTATTAAAAAAACTAAATATAGCGAATTTTGATTTAAAAAAGTTATTTTGGCCGATCGGTCCTATGGGAGCTATATGATATATTGCCTATAGGCAACCGATATTGATGAACTTGGGAACAGTACTTTGGTACAGTACTTGGGAGACAAAAAAAACTTTTGAATACCGAATTTGGTTACGATATCTTCATGAACAAACGAATTATCCATCTCAAACCTTTTTTTTTTTGTTGAGGTCGTCTCAAACACCCATATGGGAGCTATATAATTTATACCCGATATCAAGAAAATAAAATAAACTTGTCTCCTATGGATTAATATGGGATCTAATGTGAAAGTCTTATATCGACTTCTATTCACCCTGATCATATTTTAGGTAACTTTGGGGTGTCTCCGACGACTCCTTCTATATGTTACATACACTTTCGGCTTGCAAAAACTTAATTTTTTTTTGCGTTTGCATTGAATGTTCTGGGACGCTGTAACGATTTAGTTTTTAGCCTCTTTTTGGTGGGTTACAATTTTACTTTTTTTTTCATTTTTCAAAAGGTAAATTTGTATAAAATTTCCCCATTCTACTTAGCACAAACAAAATTATCTTTTTAAACGCAGTAGGCCAAAAAATTGTAAACTAAAGACAGTTGGAAATTTTTTGATTCAAAGCTCATAAATATTCGATTGGAATTCCATACCAATTTCTAGTTAATTTAAATTCTGTTGTTTTCTAATTTATCGCATAATAATGGACAGTGAAAGTGAAAGTGAAAAAATGGCAGTCAACTTTTTGTCGGACTATCTTGCACGCTTTGGAGATCGATTTTCAGAGATCGATTCTATGGCATCGCACGCCAGTGCTCGCTGGGATAGGATGTCCGGAAGTCACAGGAATTTGTATCAGCCGGTAGGTTGGAAACTATAAGAAAATATAATATCTTGTAATTTTTATAATGTATATTTAGGGCACTTACCATTTCGGACGCACATTGCGCGTTATGGATAGCACTGAAATAGAAACTGTTGAATCAACATTGACTTCAGAGTCTATATCAAAAAAGAGAAAACGTGTTGTCTGCTCAAAAGCATCGGAATCAAAGGCAAAACTTTCCAAACCCAGCACAATGAAGTCCAATAAAAAGAGGCTGCGTTGCCCAAGTCAAGGCGTTACCAAGTCAAATCGTAGCGTGCCGAAGAAACGATCCACAAAACGTGGAGCTTCGAAGGCCAAACCAAAATGTTAATTGTAACTTGGAAGTTATAAAAGAGAAAGTCAAGGATGTGGTCTCAAAAAAAAAGAACAAACAAAAAAAAAATTAATCTAACTTTTTAAACAAGTCATAACGCAAGACGCAACGAAAGTCGGTTAAAAAACCTCATGTCAAGGCGGCTGGAAGCTTCTGGAGCGAGTTCATTGTTTAGCTAAAATTATTAACTCAAAATTAAAACGTGCCTAATAAAGAATGTCTGCAATTTTTCGCCAAATCTCGATATCGTTTAATTTCAGTGCCCCTAAACAAACTCACATTCCGACTGCAACCAACCTGTCATTCATGGTCAATAATGTACACATTCCGCGACTTTTATCAGATTTCTTTAAAATATCCCTAAATTAAAGTTCCATCGCCAATACGTCCGCCACATTTGGTTTGGATGATTTCCCATTTAAAAAATTATTTTATGAGTTACATCTGGATGCCTCAGTTTCGCGATTTCCTCCACTCCATAAAACTAAAGGTGTGCTTATTATTATTATTATTGGGAGTAAGATATATTGCGACCCAAGTGGATCTATTGTACCCTCTTAGAGCGCTTCCGAAAGTTTGAACTTATGGTAACAACGGTCTCCGGTGGGAGGACGTACATGTCCAGGAGCTTGTTTCTTTTACAGGCGAATACCATACATTCTCTTTATACTGCGAATAAGTTTCATCGTCCGTGCTACAGAAGCGACTTAGTCCACTATCCACTATGCCAATTTTGTTTAAGTGGTTGCGGAGCCTACAATGTCCCATCAGAAGGCCTACTCACGGTGTTCTACCCGTGAGTTACCATGACTTTGAACCTCTTACAGTTGTAGTTGAAGAGGAGGGTTTTTGGACTGCTTAAGCCCAAATGAAGCAGTTTGTTATTCTCCACTATTCTCAGTAGGTCCCGTACCACGTGGTTACCAATTCCACAGTAAAGTTCAGTACCGATTAACGGTGTCGCTGCACCGGTCCTTGCAAGTTTGTCGGCCAGCTTATTTCCAGAAATGTTGTTATGTCCTGGAACCCATCTAATCGTAAGCTTATTCCTGGTTTCTAAATTATCCAGTGACGTTCTCACTTCTTTGACCAGCCTTGATGTAATGTTGGCTTTGCTTAATGACTTTATTGCTGCTTGACTATCGGACAGGATGGAAATATCCTTGTCATGTTAGTGATATGAATTACATTACGATGACAATATAATAATTTCAAATTTTGTTTAATTTTTTTCTTTTTTTAACCCCCGACGCAAAAAGAGGGGTGTTATAAGTTTGACGTGTCTGTTTGTTTTTCTGTCTGTCTGTCTGTCTGTCTGTCTATGGCATCGTAGCTCCCGAACGCATGCAGTGATTTCAATTTAGTTTTTTTTGTATTAAAGGTGAATTATGTGCGAGTGTTGTTAGACATGTTTGATGAAAATCGGTTGAGCCGTTTAAAAGTTGTGGGGAGTGAAAGTGGGAAGAAAAGCATCAACTTTGTCCGATTGGCTTA
Source organism: Chymomyza amoena (assembly GCA_037043745.1). Classification (NCBI taxonomy): domain Eukaryota; kingdom Metazoa; phylum Arthropoda; class Insecta; order Diptera; family Drosophilidae; genus Chymomyza; species Chymomyza amoena. The sequence continues at coordinate 3,908 of JBAMAX010003796.1, forward strand.
AAATTTGGTCCTATTGTAGCTGACGACGTCACTGATTCGAATCTGAGGTTGTTTTTGCTCTTTCTCTTCTCGTTTAGAAGTTATGGCCATTTGAAGTTAAAAACATCAACTTTGTCCGATTGGCTTAAAATTTGTCTGTCTGTCTGTCTGTCTGTGGCATCATAACTCCCGAACGCATGGAGTGATTTCAATTTAGTTTTTTTGTATTAAAGGTGATTTATGTGCGAGTGTTGTTAGACATGTTTGATGAAAATCGGTTGAGCCGTTTAAAAGTTGTGGGGAGTGAAAGTGGGGAGAATGCGTAAAAAAAAGCAAACGAGCTTGACCTTAAATGTAATCTATACCTTAACAAGAATCTAAATTATAGTAAGTATATTATAATATACTAAAGTCTAACATAACCTAACGTACCTATAAAAAGTATGAAATAAAAAATTAAATTAAAAATTTAAAAACCCCCGAACTTAAGTAATTTTCATTTAAAAAGTAAAAAATAATAAAAGAAACTTAATGTTAAAGTACCTAAGAATCTATTAATAATTCTAAAAAAATACGTCGAGTTGGGGGACCGCTCCTAAACTAACAATTTAAATACAAATAGTCTAATTAAGCAACAAAGATTAACTAAAAAACCAAATTTAGAAAATACTTCAAAAACTTTCATAGACTTACTTCAAAAAATTTGCATGTAAGATACGACCGTCAACGACGTCTGCCCTCGCGTGTCCCCCAACGCGACGTATTTTTTTAAAATTATTAATAGATTCTTAGGTACTTTAACATTAAGTTTCTATTATTTTTTTTTACTTTTTAAATGAAAATTACTTAAGTTCGGGGGTTTTTAAATTTTTAATTTAATTTTTTGTTATCTCAATTTAAGTTAAAAATGTGCTTGAAATAAGATTTTTTTTTATTTATTTCAAGCAATCATGCTCTTAACTCAAAAAATTTCGGATTTAAAATCGAAATACTTGATTTGGGATTGAAATTCTACATTTCAGAGTTTTCGTTCTTTCAACCATATCAAGTGTGGATTCGAAACTCTTGATTTTTTTTCTCAGTGTAAATAAAAACTATCTGCTTAAAGTTGAAAGTTGGAAATCGTGTTTTTCGAATAATTTGTCAATGTCAGTTTTTTTTTCGGAAATTTTAGCCATCTATTTTATTAAAGTTATTAAGGTTACCTATAAAATGAGCTCTGCATCGCTTTAGTACGATAAACAGTAACACTTGAACAAAAAGTTTCTCATAAGCGTAAGCAAGCAGTTGACAAGCAGTGCTCTCTATTGTCCCCTTTTTACACAAAGCTGCATTTTTTATGTAAAAATAATAAAAATGAGCGTTTGCTAGAGATTTATTTGTTCGATTGCTGGAAAACTATTAATGGCAGAAAAATTATGGAGGACACACTTTGTAGATAATTTCAAATACTTAAACAAAATATATAAAAAACTATCGGATTTGCCTATCAGTTAGATAGAAAATACGAAATCATGCAAAAACTGTACCAATATATAATGCCTCCTATCTACAAATATGAACTTTTGGTTTTAGAATTAGAGCAAGGTCCCTAACAATCCCTGAAAGTTTCAGCCATTATGTAGTTATACCCTATACCTATAGGTACAAAGAGTATACCAGATTTGTGCAATGTATGTAACGGTCTGCAGGAGGCGCGGCACACCCCAAGTCCTTTATACCAAAATGCTTATCACAGCCTCGGGTAGCGATTGAGTCATGTCCGTCCGTCCGAATGAACGCCTAGATCTCGCAGACTAGAAGAGCTAGAGACACCAAACTTTATCAGCTGGTGCGCATATTTCCTCAGAAGATGAAGTTTGTTGAATCATGTCTATATCTTTTCCCGAGTCCTTGAAGTAGATTTTCGCGGTTTTTGGCAACGCCGTAATATTATCATATGTTATTTAACAGAGTAATTTGTTTTGGTTCCAAGAATATGTGTGTTAAAAATTAGCAAAATCGGACAAAAACAGCAAAAGTTATAGTCAAAATTATGCAAGTTTCAACACCCCTTGCCTATAAACTGCGTCAATATTTGACTGTACCTAATTATGGTTACAAGTGACCTCGAATCACAATTTTTGGTAACCTAATTCATGTGGCTCTAATGAACAAATCCACATCCAAATTTGATCGATGCGGATTCTCCCACACCCCACAACATATCTACTTGAAACTTAACCCATATACTTTAAATAGCTTCTTTAACGTAAGTTTCATCACAATCGGCAAAAATTTGCGGAACTTATGGGTAAAAATATCGAATTTCGCAAAAAAAAAAAAATGAATTTCAATTGGAAAGTTCTTAGTAGAAATATGCGGAAATCATTTTTTCGAGAGAAAATGTGGAGGGTATTCCCTGTCGGACACCGCCTCGACTGTGCCACATTTTTATACCCTGTACCGTATGGTACAAAGGGTATATTGTGCAAGCCGAAAAAGTATGTAACATATGTACGTCGGAAACACCCCAAAGTTACCTAAAATATAATCAGGGTGAATAGTGAAGTCGATATACCTATGTCCGTCTGTCCGTCCGTTTGAACGTCTAGATCTCAGAGATGGTAAGAGCTAGAGTTACCAAACTTTCACATTAGATCCCATATTATTCCATAGGAGGCAAGTTTATTTTATTTTTTTGATATCGGGGATAAATTATATAGCTCCCATGGGGGTGTTTGAGACGACCTCAACAAAAAAAAAGTTTTAGATGGATAATTCGTTTGTTCATGAAGATATCGTAACCAAATTTGCTATTCAAAAGTTTTTATAGTTCCCAAATACTGTACCAAATTTGATCAATATCGGTTGACTATATCATATAGCTCCCATAGGACCGATGGGCCAAAATATATTTTTTAAATCAAAATTCGCTATATTTTGTTTTTTAATAAATTTGGCGTTTAGAAATTTTTAAGAGCACTTAGGCAATGTGCCAAATTTGAACAAAATCGGTTGACTATATCATATAGCTCCCATAGGGCCGATCTTCCAAAAAATTGATTTTTTAACAAAATTTGTTGTGTTTCGTTAGTTTGTTGAGATATTGGAACCAAATTTGATATTCGTGAGTTTTTTATAGTTCCTAAGCACTGTACTAAATTTAATCCAAATCGGTTGACTATATCATATAGTAGCTCCCATACTACCAATCGGTCAAAAAAAAGTTTTTTATACAAAATTCGTTGTGTTTCGTCTGCTTGTAAAGATATTTGAACTAAATTCGGTGTTCAGATCTTTTTTAAAGTATTAAAGCACCGTGTCAAATTTTATTGAAATCGGTTGACTATATCATATAGCTCCCATAGGAACGATAGGTCTAAAAAATTTTTGCTTAAAAATTCTTGTTTTTGGTTTTTTGTAAAGGAACCGGATTTTATTGCAAGCTAGTGGTACAGGGTATCCCAAAGTCGTCCGCGGCCTGACTTTACGTACGCCATTTTTTCGAGAGAAAACGACTGTGCCACATTTTTTTTTAATACGTGTCTTTTTTGAGCCTTTGTTGGCTGTATCAAGCTAATCAGTAGCAATGCAATATATCGTTATGTTAACATTGTGGGATCTTAATTCGCACTGGTACCAGGTAACTTTTTCAGAAACTCAAACATCTCAAACGCAAAATTTTCAAGCGAAGTTTAAGTAGAAAGCTAATGGATACCTGAAATAAGCTTATTAAATTCCAATTTCGCAAATGTCAAAAGTTTTTATTAAATATCTATCGGTTACTTTCGGAATAACATTTGACGTTAAGCATATTTGTTTCAAAATTCTTCTTTTTTTGGGTGTCTATGAATAAGTTTGGCAATTTAATGTCTTTTGATGTTCTTAAGAAATATACCGGAAAGTAAAAAGCCCATTTTTGTCAACATCATAAAACAAATTCGTCTATTTTTGATGAAATCATGATTTTTTGTGTACTTGCGGTGATGCATCGAACTGCTGGTGTTCATTAGACAATTTGAATTTCGCGAAAAAGGTCTTATTTTAAAGGTAATGACTCATACTTTCTATAAATATATCAAATATAGATAAATTAACTACTTTGTAAAGGTTAAATGCCATTGAAAGTGACAAAAAAAAAAAACAAATTTACCGAAAAAAAATGTTTTTTTTTTTCATTTTTACAAAAAATTCAATAAATCAGTCATCTTTTATCATAAAAAGACAAAGTTATACAGAAAGCGCATAAACATATCATAACCAATAACTTAAAATAGCTAACTTTTTAGGTGTTAAAGAATTTTTCTGGAAAAAATAGTGATATTTGTAGAAAAAGTCACCAAAATATTGTGTTTTTTGGCCTTTCGGGCACACATTTTCGACTGTAGTTTTTTCTGTAGGCTACCGATTTTTATGATTTGGGACATTATGGAAAGGTATTCTGCTTTTAAGGAAAAAAAAATTTTGAAAAAATCCGAATTAGTATAGATTTTATGACATCATATGTGAAATCGTTTTTTGAAAAAGGTAATTTTTCACTAAAATAGTCCTAGAAAAAACAAGCTATAACAGGATAATTTAAAATGGCGCACGTAAAGTCGGGCGCGGACGACTTTGGATACCCTGTACCACTAGCTGGCAATAAAATCCGTTTCCTTCACAAAAAACAGAAAAATTTTTAAATAAAAATTTTTTTGACCGATCGTCCTATGGGGGCTATATGATTAGTCAACCGATTTCAATAAAATTTGACACAGTGCTTAAATACCTTAAAAAGATCTGAATGCTGAAATTAGTTCAAATTTCTTTACAAACAAACGAAACACGTCGAATTTTGTATAAAAACGTTTTTTTGGACCGATTGGTCCTATGGGAGCTATATGATATAGTCAACCGATTTGGATTCAATTTAGTACAGTCCTTAGTCTTAAAACTCACGAATATCAAATTTGGTTCCAATATCTCAACAAACTAACGAAACACAACAAATTTAGTTAAAAAATCGATTTTGGGGAAGATCAGCCCTATGGGAGCTGTATGATATAGTCAACCGATTTTGTTCAAATTTGGTCTAAAAATTTTCAAATTCCAAATCTAGGTACGATATCTTTATTAAAAAACAAAATATAGCGAATTTTTTTTTAAAAAGTTATTTTGGCCGATCGGTCCTATGGGAGCTATATGATATAGTCAACCGATTTTGATCCAAATGTTGGTACAGTGATTGGGAACGAGTACCAAATTTGGTTCACAGATATCTTCAGTAAACAAATGAATTATTCATCTAAAACGCTTTTTTTGTCGAGGTCGTCTCAAACACCCCTATGGGAGCTATATAATTTAACCCCGATATCAAAAAAATAAAATAAACTAGTATCCTATGGATTAATATGGGATCTAATGTGAAAGTTTGGTAACTCTAGCTCTTACCATCTCTGAGATCTAGGAATTCACACGGACGGACGGACGGACAGATGGACAGACGGACAGACGGACATGGGTAAATCGACTTCTCTATTCACCCTGATCATATTTTAGGTAACTTTGGGGTGTCTCCGACGTCTCCTTCTATATGTTACATACATTTTCGGCTTGCATAAACTTAATATACCCTTTGTACCAAACGTTACAGGGTATAAAAAAATATAAAAAAATTTGTCCAACATTTAAAAAAAAATTTAGGGGTGGCAACCCTATCACTTAGGGGTATGAAAAATAGATGTTGGTCGATTACCCAATAAACACACAAAATTTCATGAGAATCAGTCCAGCCGATTTGGTAAAAATTTTAAAAAAAAATGTTAGTGGTGGCAACCCTGGGTATAAAAAATAGATGTTAGCCGATTCTCAGACCTACTGAATACGCATATTAAATTTGGTAAAGATAGGTATAGCTGTTTCGGAGGAGTACGGTAACTAACATTGTGACAGGGAAATTTTATTTATTGAGATAATCGGTAGTTCAAATTCCAAGTCTTAGATGGACCACCCTGTAGTAGCTCTAACCGAATATCTACTTAAGATTCTAAGTTCTAGTTTTAGCTTTTTGTTAGTTCAAAAATTGTTTCTTTTTTGGTTTTTCGCCATATACAACTTGCTCTTAACCAGTTTACTTAAAAAAGTTTTTTGCTCTCCAGAGAATAAACTTAATTAAAGCATAACATGAAAAAGTTTGGAGTTTTTTAATTTTAAGGATTTGTTTTTAGCTTTTTTTTTACCTATGATGAATTGTTGTGAGCAAACTTTTGTTATAGTCTGCCAGATTTCGATGTTAGGAACATATGTTCTGACCCACGCCCACCTCAGGCCGCCTCAGCCTGTTGCATATAGAGAATATTGCACAAAACCGAAATGCATAAAACCCATGACCCAATGTTTCTAAACCCTATAAAAAGCGCTGACCCCAAGGGTAGGGGGTACAGCTATACGCTATATAAAAAAGCTAGTTAAATAACAGGTAAAAAAAAATAAAGAATAAAAAATTATAACAAAAACAAAAAACAAAAAAACAACAACAACAAATCAAGCAGGCAAAGCACTCAAACAAACTCAAAAGAGCACAGAGTGTGAGGAGGAGGCTATGCGGAGTGTGTGGGCGAGCAGTGAGTGAGCCGAGCCGAGCCGCCGCTTGCTCATGTTGCTCCCACGCCAAAGTTAACGCAAACACTTCGGCTGTGCAACTCGTGCGCGCTTCGGCATTGTTTTGGTTTTAACGGTAGAAACGAGCGACGATAGCAGCTGCGATAGCAATTTGCTCTGATTTGTATTAAAAGCGCCTCGCAGTTCGCTTGCGAATGTCCTACACAACGGTTGTGCAGCGGACGACGGAAGAGTAACGCGTGAAAACGTTTCGAAAAAATTCACGTCGTTTGGCAAACAACCAGAACAAAAAAGTATTTTCGAAATACGATACGATACAAAAACCTTAAGAGCACAAAATTTTTTGATTGATAAAATTTGCCGCTTGAGAGTTGCTTTTTTTTTGTTGTTTTTTGTGGGTTGGAAAAAAGTGTGTGACAAGTTTCCGAAATGATGCCAATGGCAAAACACTCGATTTTCAATTTAATTTTTAATACGAAACCAAACCAAACAAAGGCGCTGACGAAATTTTATTTGGACACACAATAAAAAAGGCAACAAAAGGCGCCGCAACAAATTTGCCAGCGAACCAAACAAAACAAAACAAGTTCTCCTCAAGAGCGGTTAAAAAGAAAATAATGCAAAGTTCGAGTTGTTTGTAGGCCGGACAGACTCTCAGAACAAAAGCTGGACACAGCACGGCATGCTCAAAGGGTGTCCCAAGATTTCTGTTACACGGATTCGATTCAAATGATTGCACTCGGGGCTCTTCAATAAAGGTTGCCCAAAAGACCACAAAAATATTACATTACAAGGCAGATTTTCCGTATCCGTTTCAGTGTGCTTTTGTGCGTGAGTGTATCTTTTTTTTGAGGTTCTTCAGTCTTTTGACGACAACCATTGCTATTTGCTCTTGGCCGGACACGGACGGACACTCAGCGTCAGGTGAGTGCGCATAATTGTTGGAAATTGTATTATGCAGCTCTGGTACCAAAGAAAAAACATCGTGTAAACCGGCAAACGGCAATTTGATTATGAATAACCCCCAAAAATTAAATGAAAAACACACATTTTACGTACGTGCGGTTTCCAATTCCGTTTTAAATTATTACTATTTTGGCAATATTCGTTTTATTTTTCAAATCGATTCGAATCGAATCGCAACTTTTTCAATGCGCTTGGTTTGCTCATAAATGATTGAGCATCATCATCCAAATATAATATTCTTATGCCTTCATATGTTTCACTGGTTCAGTTCTTTTAAAATTGGTTGCTAGGTGTTGTCCACGATATGACTTTGGCACTGTCTGGAAGCGGGGGCTGGGCGTACAGTGAGTAGCTTAACTTGAAGCCAAATAATCCGTTTGTAATTTTGTACTTCTCGGTATACACAGACACACACACCGAAGAGATTCAAAATTCCATGTAAAACAATGAAACAATTTAAGCTCTTAAAAGGCTACTAACTTGGCTCTGAATGAAAATTGTTTATATTTATTCATATAAAATGGTGTCATATTGTTGCTTCTTTAAAGCTCGGTAAATTTTTAACAATTTGATGAGTTTTTATAGAAATTTTTTAATTTTATTATGTTTTTGTGTAGAATATTAAAAAAAGTTTTTTGGCCATAAAATTTTTAGCAAAGGTCACGATTTTTGGGATTTTTAATTTAATTTTTTAAGAATACCGAATATTATAATTTAGTCATTTTATTTATTTTTGAAAGATTCTGAATTAAAATTTCTTGATATATACCATAATATTGACGGAATGAGCATGATTTTTTGAATTTTTAATTTAATCTTATAAGAATACCGAATATCGTAATTTAGTCATTTCATTTCTTTTTAAAAGATCTTAAATTTAAGTTTCTTGACCATTGACCAAATGGGCATGATTTTTGGTATTTTTAATTTTATAATTATCCGAATACCATAATTTAGTTGTTTTATTTCTTTTTTAA
>JBAMAX010003798.1:0-25660 GCA_037043745.1 Chymomyza amoena
AATGACTAACGTAAAGTCGGGCGCGGATACCCTGTTCCACTAGATTGCAATAAAATTCGGTTCCTTCATAAAAAACCAAAAACAAAAGAATTTTTAAGCAAAAAATTTTTTTTTGACCGATCGTTCCTATGGGATCTATATGATATAGTCAACCGATTTCAATAAAATTTGACACAGTGATTAAATACCTTAAAAAAGATCTGAATGCTGAATTTGGTTCAAATATCTTTACAAACAAATGAAACACATCGGATTTTGTATAAAAAACGTTTTTTTGGACCGATTGGTCCTATTGGAGCTATATGATATAGTCAACCGATTTGGATTTAAATTTGGTACAGTGCTTAGGAACTATATAAAACTTCACGAATATCAAATTTGGTCCCAATATCTCAACTAAACAAATGAAACACAAGCGAATTTTGTATAAAAAATCGATTTTTGGAAGATCGGGCCTATGGGAGCTATATGATATAGTCAACCGATTTTGATCAAATTTGGTACAGTGCTTGGGAACTATAAAAACTTTCAAATGCCAAATTTGGTTACGATATCTTCAGGAACAAAGCGAATTATCCATCTAAACACTTATTTTTTTCTAGGTCGCTGAAACACCCCAGGGGCTATATAATTTATCCCCGATATCAAAAAAATAAAATAAACTTGTCTCCTATGGAATAATATGGGATCTAATGTGAAAGTTTGGTTACTCTAGCTCGTACCATCTCTGAGATCTAGGCGTTCAAACGGACAGACGGACAGACGGACGGACGGACAGACGGACATGGGTATATCGACTTCGCTATTCTCCCTGATCATATTTTAGGTAGCTTTTTGGGGTGTCTCCGACGACTCTTTCTATATGTTACATACCTTTTCGGCTTGCACAAACTTAATATACCCTTTGTACCTTATGATACAGGGTATAAAGATTTATTTTATTGATTATTTTATAACACTATAACATTTAGATATTTAAAAAAAATGTGTTACAGTCGAGGCGGTGCCCGACAGTGGAATACCCTGCACATTTTCTCTCGAAAAAATGTTTTCTGCATATTCCTACTAAGAACTTTCCAATTGGAATTAATTTTTTTTTTGGTGAAATTCTATATTTGTGTCTATAAGTTTCCGAAAATTTTCAACAGATTATGATGAAATTCTATTAAAGAACTTCGTTCATTTTGAAATAACCATGTCTTAAATATATTATTAACAGATGGTGGATTGATAAGTTTCCGGTCTGACCAAGAGATGGCGCCACTAGGCCTACCTTGAGGTTGCGTTCTATAGTACCATCCTTAGATAGCTTGTAGCTATAGTTTCAGCCCGATCGCCATGTTAGTTTAGATTTGAGAGCACACTGAACAAGACGCCTCTGTGTTTTTCTTGAAAATGGAAAAGCTGGAAAAAAATTTCTACCGCCAATTTGACGTTGTATAAGCGTAATCCAAGCGAATTTTTGCGTCGATTCATAACCGTTGACGAAACTTGGGTAGACCACTACCCTCCTGAAACCAAAGAACAGTCTAATCAGTGGATTGGACCATGGGAACCAAATCCAAAGAAGGCAAAAACAATTTTTTCAGCGAACAAGGTTATGTCTACTGTTTTTTGGGATGCAAGAGGTATTTTATACATTGATTACCTTGATAAGGGTAAAACTATCACTGGTCAATACTACGCAGTCTTATTGCAACGTTTGAGCCACGAGGTGAAAATTAAACGACCTCATCTGGCGAAGAAAAGAATCTTGTTTCATCACGATAACGCACCAGCGCACAAGTCAATCGTTGCGATGGCTAAAATCAACGATCTGAAGTTTGAACTGATGCCGCACCCTCCCTACTCTCCAGACCTAGCCCCGAGTGACTATTATCTGTTTCCTAACCTCAAAAAATGGCTTGGCGGTAAGAGATTTGCGGACAATGAAGAAGTAATCGAAACTGTAAATGGGTATTTTGAGGAGCTTGACGAATCAGTCTATAGAGATGGCATTACTAGACTAGAACACCGCTATGAGAAATGTATCAGCCTTGGAGGAGATTATGTTGAGAAATAAAAAATAAAAAATTCTTAAAATCGTTGTTTTTCTTGGTCAGGCCGGAAACTTATCAATCCACCCTCGTATAATATAAAAATATGTCTCTATGTCCGTATGAACAAAGGAATCCTAGAGAGTATAAGAGCTATGAAGCTGATATTTCACCGAATTAGCAAACAATTTTATAAATCCCCTTGCGGGAGAAAATACCCAGGAGCGGAGCCCCCTATTGTTTCATTATAAATGCTCTCAAAAATGTATAAATTTCTTATAGTTAATTAAACTTTAAATTTAAATACTTACTTATAATATTGTATACCAGTCAAAAGAATTACATATATTTAGTATAAGAATGAGTTTAAAGTATTTAAAAAGTGAAACGGAGCTCTAAGCCGAAGCTGTTAATACCCTAAGAAACTAAAAAATATTATGTTTGTTAAACAATTATACTTACTTATTACATTTATTATAATTACACAAAAAAAAAAAAATAGTTTACACACATATAAGTTGGAAGGACATTTTATACACTCACAAATAAACCGTATATAGGACTATGGCCCAAGCCAAAACCTGTATTCGTTCCATGATGTGTGCTATAAAATCCTTTAGGGATCTGCAGATTAAATACAAAAAAACAGTGCCAGGTTATTTATTGGAAAATTGCAGAAAATTAAAAATCAAAAAACAATTAAAGTTTGAATAGGACCAAGTTGGGTGTGTTGTATTGAATTTGTTTGTTTTAGAACTACCTTAATTTTTTTTTTAAGTCCTTATATCACTAACAAATATTATACAATATATTTTGTGTTTTAATAAATTTTTATTTAATATATAACTTACGACTTTGTGTTACTTTTTTGCATATTATTTCTAATGAAAAAAATAATTCGCATTAAAAATTGTAGTAAATTATCAACCCAAAACCACAATCTAGTTATTTTTTGGTTTTAAATCAAAACGTATTCTAAATTACGGCTGTATCTATTGGAACAACTTCTAATTAGTCATAGCTTCACTATCATTAATTTTTATAATAAACGATTTCATAATGAAAGCTGACCCAACCTTAACCATCCTTGCCAACCCTTACTAATAAATTCGAAAATTAGGCGCTACCTGTTTAACTGTACACAATCTTATTACCTTTTGTTTCCGTTTCACGCCATTTTATCATAGTCCCTTCCGACCCCCCGACCCCCTTCCGAAGCTCATTACATCAGCTGTTTAAGCTACGTTGGGCTTTGAATTAATTTGAGTGATTACAGATAATAAATTGTCGCGTCATAGCCCTCGTCATACAGAAATTAATTAATTATAAAGTTAATTTAATTAAATTTTTTTTGTAAGTACGGCTGGATTAATAGCAAAATTATATTGATAATGACATTTTAACAGAAAGCAATTTCCACTCAGACATGAACAATAACCAAGTGGGGGAGTGGCAATGAAGTGGGAGAGCTTAAGAATTCCTGAAATTGGTTAAGGGTAGTATTTCGAGGTGAAAGTTTTAATGATTTGAATTTAATAAAATAAATATTTTTTTAAGCAGCGCACAAAGGCCATCAACACGGAAAACCATAAAGTAGAGTAACTGAAGGCTCCAAAATGGCGCTTATGGGATATAAATAATTACATGTATGAAACTCTTAGGGATCGTTGGGAATCTTGTTGAAGACTTAAAGTCAAGGTTCGTAGGTTAATTTCGTGCCTAGAATACGAATCAGGCGTCAGAATTGTGTTTCCTGTCATTTCGAATAGTTTGCAGATATATCTCAAAATAGGTAGGTTTTTTCATAGGCGACTCCTTATCATGCGACCTCTGCGACTTCGTCTCGAAGAGTCCTGCGTGATGGGCCAGGTCGTGCATCGCACTGGCACTATCGATTCTACAAGATTGTCCAATGACTCCTTGCGTTTGCCAACGACATCGACATCATTGGGCGTACCAAGCGTGATGTCACCGCGGCTTTCAGTGCTATCAAACGGGACGTCTGCGAAAGATGGGTCTGCCGGTAACTGAGGGCAAAACGACAGTAATTTGCTGTCGACAAAGTAGTAATGTGCGGCGGCTTGGATCCCTAGATTACAGGCCGACAGCTATACTTAATCGATGTAACTGGCAGAGGAATTCACCGTACCTTGTGCACCGCCGTTACACACCGACAACGAGTAGGAAAACACGCCGTTTTTTGGGTAGCATCAACCTCAGAATCACTCCTGACGTGATGGGCCGGTCTCAATAGGCAATTCGGTAGTCGAGACTTCTCGCGCGACCAAACTATCACTTCGGACATAGGCACTCAGCCTTCCAACAGCTTCTTTACGGCGCCGGTAGCCTGTAGACCTGTGTCGCTAACTGTATGCAACTGCCTTAGGGAGTTGTTCGAGAGGAACGTACTGTGCAAGATCTTTGGTCCTATACGAGTTGTAGCGATGACTACCGCATCCGCACCAACCAGGAGCTAGATATGAGCTCTTCAGCGACATGGACGTTGCTCAGAACAGTATCAGCATCTTTCAGCGGCTTCGCTGGCTCGGACATGTCAGTTAGGATGGACGAGGATTCTCCAGACTAGACGCTGTGTTCGATGCGGTACTCTGCAGCGGTCGTCGGGCGGCGCAGGACGACCGTGTTCGACGATTAGAAAGACCATAGTTGGAAGCGTGCGCTGTCTTCGCTCGGTGTGACTAAGTGGAGAAGGCTTGCGCATCTGCAGAGGCTGCCTGGAGAGAGTGTTAAAAAGAATGTAACCAGTGAACAAGTGTCTCAAATGACTGATTTGCATAAAGTGAGTTTTTCCATACTTTGGCTCTGCGGTCAGAAAATTTGAGCCTCCGTGCTAAAGTTGGATTCTGCAAAACTTCGATAGGGCAATTTCTTAACAATTATGATGAATCCGGCAGCCTTAAGAGAAAACCTGGCGCAGGGAGGAAGAAGAAGACGACCGACAAGGAAAATAGGATATTGAAGCGTTTAAGTATGGAAAATCGGTTCAAAACCGCTGAAGACATAAAGACCAAATTTGTCCAGTCTGGAGGAGTCAACATTAGCACAAAGGCTGTGCGAAGACGCCTCGTGGAGGAAGGACTTAATGCTCGCAGGCCAGCAAAAAAAAACGATCTTAAACTTAAAAATGCATCAAAAAAGGCTACAATGGGCTAAAATCCACGAGTCTTGGACCTTAAATGATTGGAGAAATGTCATATTTTCTGATGAATCCAAAATAAACCTTTTTGGTTCAGATGGGATGACGTACGTACGCCGTAAAGTCGAAGAGCGGCTTAAAAACGAGTACCTAAGACGAACTGTAAGGCAAGGGGTATCCCGTATGGTCTGGGGATGTCTTTCCTACTGTGGAGTTGGAGATCTGGCCCTCATTGATGGAACTGTAAACGCAGAAAAGTATCAACGAATTTTGGACAAACATTTTATACCATCAATTGAGGAGCATCTTTCGTTTCCGATGATTTCATTTTTCAAGACGATTTGCTCCTTGCCATCGTGTAAAATCGGTAAGTCATAATTTTTTTTACATGCTATAACTATTTTGCATTTTATTACTAAGTATTTATGTAAGATACAAAATAAGTTCTTCATCACTTTCTACTACAAATAGTTTTCCGGGAATCGAACAAAAAAGTTGCTCATAAGCGCTATTTTTATACTGCGCTGCCTACGTGCGCGACACCAAATCAAGCAGTTGATAAAGCAAGCAGTGCTCTGCTTTGGCTGTTGCTGTTCGCTTAGCTGCATTTTCTATGTAAAAATAATAAAAATCAGCGTTTGCGAGCGACTTTGTTCGATTGCTGGAAAACTATTAATCGTCGAAAAGGGATGGTGAACTCATTTTGTAGACAATTTCAATTACTTTTATAAAAAGGAAAAAATTTCTGGAAAAAGCCTACCTGTTTTGAGATATTTGCAAATTAATCGAAAATACCCAAACATGATTTTCAACATTTAACTTTAAATAGGTATTGTGCTTTAAGCCAATTAACCTATAACCTTGATTAAAGTCTTGTTTGATAGATCATTTTACTAGCAACAATTTCGACTCAAAGTTTAATCAAAAAAAGGTATCATCCAACAACCGTACCTTAACGACATTCCTAGCGCCTAAGACAGGATAACGACCCATAAGAAATGAAGCAGCGATAAAATATTATATTATATTATATTTAGTAAAACAAATTTGTTAAAAATGTAAAGCTCCTAAAAGTGTTTTACAGCACTCAAAAAATTAAGTTTTACTGTCGAAACCTCGGACTAGTTAGGCGTAATCAGCTCCAACATATTGCAATTTTTAGATCTGCGATTAGAACACATTGTAGCATATGCAGCTGCTCTAGTCCAAGCTCCAAGCCTACACATCCATATAAATATTTATGTGCCTATGTCTGGAGTGTTTTTTATATCTTAATTATATTAATAATACTAATATATATAATAATATATAAATAATATACATATATACAAAAAAATATTTTTTTAAAAAGGCCCACAAAAAAAGTGCAGGGACTTATACAGGGTGCGCCATTTGAATGTAGTCGATGTGAAACTTTTGAACGCCAGAAGTTCATCGTTGATTTCGCGGTGTGACATGTCGCGCCGTCTTGATTGAAACCAAAAGCCTTTAAGACCTTTTTCACGCATTTCTGGTAAAACACGAGATGTGCCAACATCCATCGATACCGATCCCCATTGACAGTTTCCCCAATTCTCTGAATGAAGAACGGACCGATGATGGTTTTTGAGCAGACACTCGGTCCCTAAACAGTCACATTTCTGATCATGCAGTGGAGTTTGATGGATAGTATGAGGATTTTCTTTCCCCCAAATGCGACAGTTTTGTTTATTTACAGTGCCAGTATAGCGTGAAATGGGCCTCATCAGTCATTAAAATGTCGCTCCCAAAATTATCGGGCTCCCGAAATTTATGAAGTTATTGCTTAAAACTATTTCCGCGCGTTCTTTGGGCGTGAATCGATTCATGGTTAAAATTGTAATGCAATAACCTTTCCAAAATGTGTTCGACGACGTCAATCGGTTGAAATCTGTCAAAGTTATTCATTATTTCCATCGACCACATTCAAATGGCGCACCCTGTAATATAATCGGAACTACCAATATGAAGAATTTGAAATGGCGAAGATCGAGTTCCACATATTTCCAAACTCCCAGGCTTGATTTATTTATGATTTTCAAAGTTTTTTTTTTTGAATATTTCGCTGAAACGTAACCCGAAATCGGATTAAACTTCAGCACGTCAGGTTTTTTCTAATTTCCTCCAAATTACATACTTTGTTTTATGGGGCTATTGAGATTATTTTAGAATTCGCGCGCAGTACACAAAAAACGGTTTTTAAGCAATAACTTGAAAATTTCGGGGTGTTAGACAATTTTGAAACACATTATCGTGATGTACTCGTCAAGACCTACAACGTTCACTAGGTCACTTGAAAAGTGTTCTGATTTTTTTTTTTGTGGTAGTACGTTATTTATTTTTAAGTTATTCGAAGTTATTAATGTTTTTTTGGGTAGCGTTGGATCGAAAAATCCTAAAATGGCAACCAAATATGTTTTCGCCCCAATTGTCTTTATGACGATACAAATTTTGAACACGAGAAATTGACGAACATCCCTAAAAAAACTCTTTCAGACAAAGGTTCACTCAATGATTCTTTAATTTGTTAACTAGCATAATTTTTATTTAAAAAATCAATAGAAAAGTAAATTTATAAAATATAGAAGATTTATTTTGTTTAACATTTGGATATTTTAAAATTATTTAAATATCTTATTTTCTACTATCAAACTCGATAATAGAAATTGTTGTAACAAAATCGATAAGATCGAGTTGAATATTATTGAATTTAATAATCGAAATTGATTTATCGAAATCGAAAAGATCGATTTGATGTATGTTTAATAAAAGTTCCTGCTACGGAAAACAAAAACGCAAACGAAAAAAAATTTCGCATTTGCGTGCAACCAATTTCACTTTTTCTACTACCGATATCTTTTTATATTTCGCTTAGTCTTTATTAGCACAGCTCTACTGCTACGTTTCTGGTGAAACTTTAAGTACCAAACGAATCTAAATAAAATATTCCAGTTTTTTCTTAAGTATTTTATAAAATCCAATCCGGGATATTGGTTTAATATATAAAAATGACTTAAAATTAAAAAAATTGTAATTTTTCTGGAAGCAATATATAATTACACTAAAAAATATTTCGTGTTACCAAAACACAAAGTGTAGGAAGTTATCAAGGGGATACTTAAATCTAGAATAATAGAGATCAAATTTGTTATTCTAAAAAGATATCGCACTATTCGTAAATAGTTCAGGAAATTAATCAATTTAATAATAAGTGATAATACACTTCACCTACCGATAACCTGGCATAATGATGGTTTAATGTTTTAGATCTAAGCTGCGGCGGCTTCAATTCTAACTAGACAGCATGAAAACTGAGTTGATACAAATCTCAGGAATCCATTAATTATATAATTAATAACACAGATTAAAAAAATATAGCAAAAAATCGCCGAGCACGCAAAACACTTATAACCTTTACGCCTCTCACAACCAAACGAAAAATGCCATTCACTTGAAATTTGGTACAGATGTTCGGGAAGAGTGTAACAACACAACAAAACAAAAAAATCGATGATTGCAAATACGTTGCCCGCGAAATTTGAAAAGTCGCCTTACTTTTTGAACACACCTCGTATGTTTTTTTGGATTCAAAGAACTCAAGCTGACTTTATGTTTTATTGTTAAAGTTTCATAAGCTCAGATATATGTCCATTAGGACGGATCAGATTTGTATGGGGCTTGAGAACTATGAAAGAGTGTAGATTTTTGCAACATTTTGTCAAAAAATCCGGAAAAGTTTAAAAAAAAAAACACAAACGCACAAAAATTAAAAAAAATAATGAAAAATGGATTCCTCGACGCCAAAAACCCCCTAACATTTGACTAGAGGAAAATAAACGTTTTTGCGCTTGTAAATTTATGAATATTTTGATAAAACCCAAAAGTAGGCGTCTCGAAATTCATTTTAGATCCATAATGTCTTGTGCAAAATTGCGAAGAATAAACCAAAGAAAAGAAAGGATAGAGAAAGCGTACATAGCATATTACACCATTAAAAGAATCATCAGCAGGAACTGGGGTCTGAACCCTAAGATTGCTTTATGGATGTATACAGCCATCGTACGACCCATCATCACATATGGTGCGCTGGTATGGTGGCCAGCATTGACCAGGCAATACAACATCAGGAGACTAAGTACACTGCAACGAGCGGCCTGTGCAAGTGTTACGGGCGTAATTAGATCATGCCCAGCAGAGGCGTTAAATGTGATCTTGAATATGATTCCGATTGACATCCAATTAAAGCTAACTGCAGCAAACACGGCCACCAGAATCAAAGAAACTGGACTCTGGAGGACTAGTACCTTCGGACATGGCAGCATTCTGAAGGGTCAAGAGATTAACAAATCAACAGATTACATAACACCAGTACTGGACTCAAGAAGAGGTTCGATGTCAGATTCCCGACGCGAAAGGAGTGGGACGTGAACAGGGTAATGAGAGCAGACGCAGCTGCAATCTATACTGACGGATCCAAGATGGACCGCGGTGTAGGAGCAGGGGTCTACTCGGACGAACTCTCTCCTATCGCCTAGGCAACAGAAACAGCATCTTCCAGGCGGAAGTCTTTGGCATCAGAGAAGCATTTAAGGTGTTGAATAATCATCCGAGTCAGCTGGCGGAGGTGTGTTTATTCTCCGACAGTCAAGCAGCTTTGCTGGCGATCAAATCGCCAACAGTGAACTCAGAAATCATCAAGCAATGCAAAGAAGATCTCAATGCCCTTGCAAGCAGAATGAACATCGCTCTCGTATGGGTTCCCGGACATAGGAACGTATACGGGAATGAAAAAGCTGATAAACTGGCGAGAAAAGGAGCATCAGATGGCGAGGCAGCGGAGGTAGCTGTCAAATACCCACTCAGCGCTATCAAGAGAGAACTTCTTCTGCGAGCTCAGAACAAGGCTGAAACCAGATGGAAAAATATTGGCACTTGCAAGATTGCAAAGGAAATTTGGCCGCGATACGACAAGCGTAGAACGGCCGAACTGCTAAGCAAGCCAAGAACAATGATCTTCAGAATAGCATCGACAATAACCGGACATTGGGCGTTAGCGAAAGAAAATGGGCTGGCCCTACAACGTCAGATGCCGAAGCTGTGACCAGGAGAACACAGAAGAGACAGTTTATCATTATTTATGTGAGTGCCCACGATTGGGGTCCTTAACGCCACAGAGCACTAGGAAGCTTCGCGTTAGGAAGCCTACGTGACTTGGCAGAAAAGAACATAGACGACATCAGCAGGTTTATTAACGGATCGAGATGGTTTGAGTAAACCGAACAGCAGTGGTTCCCATAAGTGGTATAACAAAATGGCGCATTAGCGCTAATTGAGTTTGAATATGTTGTCACTCAAACGGCACCCAAACCAACCAAACCAAAGAATCAAAATCGCTGAGAAGCTTTATCTTGAAAAAAATAGAACTAACCTAATATCGATACTTTCTTCACGAATCAAAAGATTTTCTTATTTTCACATTTGACATTAAAAGGAAGCGAAGGGGGTCAAAGGAGCAAAAGAAAGTTACTAGCAGTCTTAGTGCTATCGAACGGTAGTCTGACTAGAATGGTCTAATTGTAAATAAGTTGAAATTACGAAGTATTGTGCTATCGACAAGCAGGGACGGTAGAATCGGCTTGGGTCTTCAAGATTATTCGCACGGACAGCTCATGACATTTCAATATTATCAAGGAATTCATCTGACCTCTGGTCAACCGCACTTACACATTTGCGATAGTGTCGAGCGTTACGCCTGGAGATAAGCGGCTGACTCAATCTTGTCCTATACAAGCCTATCTATTTCTGCGGCTCAATGATGGCAATGAGCTAGTACGAGTCTACTCTCGCAGCCCAACAAAGACTAATCACGCTTCCAGACACTGCATCACTTCCAGGCTTCTTGTATGCGCCGGAATGCACTGAACGTCATGTCGGCTAACTGATGCAGCTGCCTCTTGAAGATTGTGCGCAGAAGATCAAGTATTGTGGCAGATCTCTACCGTCCTATGTCGAATCGGCGAATGATCGTACCGCAATCTGCATCCTACCAGGATGCTGTATCGAAGCTACTTACAAGCGGACATGGACGTTGCTCGGCAGCATCAACATCCATTGACGGTTTCGCTGGCTCCTACATCATTGTCGAAGAAAGATGGAGCCAGATGGCGTCGTCCAGACTAGATGTCCACACCGAACAGTCACTCGTTGTGGTTGCATTACGGCTGAAAACGACAGTGACCCCATGATGCGACAACTTTTGCTTACTGAATGCAAAACCACACGGGTGTGCTAACAGGACGCTGCTTGTCAGCGAAGCATGCGCATAGGATGTGACTAACGATAAGCGAATTACGCCGGATCTGCAGGCCGAACTCGGAAGTCCTGAGCACTCTGGCAATAAGTATTTTGCGACTGCCCAGCCATCTCTAGACATCGTGTGGCTACCCATTTCGGAGATGTCAATGTTTGTCGATCTAGAAGAGGTAGCCAGACTATAATGATATGTGACGTCTACTCAAAGTCGCCAAATAATCGGTAGTTCAAATTGACCATACACTTAGACGTGACCACCTGTAATACTGACCCAGCAAAGGAGCCAAAGGTTTGATGCTAGGCCAGCTCTGTGTGTGGCCAGTCAGTGTCAACCTAATCTAATCGTTAATAAAGACGCACGTACTAACACATCGATTTGTTTTGACCACATTCGATTACCTCCCTGCTTATCCAGACTTCGCTTTATACTCTAAATTTACACAAATTTCCTAACATAAAATATAATTATTTTGCCTTTGATATTTACGCAATAAATTCCTTAATATTAATTCATATTTATTCAAAAAAAATAGCCAAGTCTAAGGATTAATGCATGAAACAACAAATCAAAGCGCGTTCATAACTTGGTATTTGGTTTCGACCAAGGTCTCTCCAAAAATTTGCCTTTGACTTTTGCTAGGACTAAGTTCAATTCTGCATAAACTTCCCTTAACCACCTTAACCGCCCGCTACACGCTCCGCCCGCCCGCCCACTCATCACTAACTGACAGAGGAAGGACCTCATGCATTTGTATGCCGCCGTATCGTATCCATGCTATGCATGATGAGAGCAGGGATAGCATGCAGCACGTAGTCCTTGCCTAGAGCATTAAATTCTTGTTAAAATATTATGAACGTTCCCGAGACATACCAAAAGTTAACAAATTTTTAGAAGCCAACCAGCCAACATACTCTGACGTACAGAAATTTTACAAACTGGCAAACAGTTTGCAAGACGTTAAGTCGATGCTACAGTGACCAAGTTTTTCCATTCTATTATTTTTCCTCTTGGCTATCATCTAACAATGTCATTCCGTATATTGCTCTTGAAGTCCTGCTCTCTTCCTCTCTTCCTTTTTTTTGTTTTCCTTATGCGTTCATTGTGTGTAAACTTTGTTCTTTTCACATTTTGCAACACATGCATTTTGATACTACCAACATTGTAGAGCGGCAAAAAAACAAAATGGAGTAGAGAAGATTTTTGCCATTTTGTAGAGAGTTCTCAATGGGCCATGTAAATGCAAATGGCGCCAATGTACATACATACATACATACATACTATGTATAATTAGTCTATTACATAGCTAATTAATTTGTTGCAACATTTATTTGGATTTAACATTTTGTTTACGCATGTGGCTTTGGCTAAATGCCTTAATAGATTTGTCAATTTATCAACTAATTAGAGCCAAAATGTTAAGATAAGATATAATTTAATTAAGCGCATAGTAAATCTAATTAAAGCCTTGTACTAGCTCTCTCTCTCTCTCTCAGTTTGAAAAAGTTATACAAAAATTTAAATAACAAAACCAACGCAATTTGTTTTTGTGAATAAATGTTAAATTGGGTTTTAAGCTTTTCGCCGAAATTACCTTTATTGTTTGTAAGCCAAAAATAAATATATTTGCACTAAAAGGCAATTAAAAACTTTACAAAAATTCTATGAATTATATTGAATGCACTTTTTGCACTTTTCGAATGCATATGCGAGTTATTAACCCTAAAGGATTATATATTGTATCATTTTAAAATTGTATCTTATCACTGCACTAAATTGCTTATATAAAATCTATACACTGACAAAAATCAGGAATTTTGCTTAAAATTTCGAAACAGCTAAATTTATATAGAAAACTTCTTGGTCTTTGTCTAATCGATGATGAGAAAAGTTATTCAAAAATAATCGAGAATTTCGTGAAAATTTCTAAACGGCTAAAGGAGCTAGATAAGGTACTGGAAACTGCCCCAGCGATTTTTGAAAAGTAATAATGCAATTCCATGCAGAATGGCAAAAAAAAAATTTTAGATCAAATTTCAGTTTTTAAACTTAACGCGTTGCGGCTTAATGTAAAAAAACATGTTTTTCACGTGTATATAATTGCGACTGAACTACTGAATATTTTGGAACCATTTTTTTTTTAATCTGAGTTAGCACTAGGGATTTGAATGTCACACTGCATCTATTACCGATTGATGCATACAGCAAACAGCTAGCTGCAAAATCGGCACTTAGATTAAGGGAATACTCTCTCTTACCCATTAACAGAAAGGGGCATTCAAAGATATTAAGTGAATTCCCCTTCATACCACAAATAACAGACCTTTGTAACTCGACAGAGCTACATCTAAACACATCCTTTACCACAACTTTCCCATCGAGAGAAGATTAGGATAATGGGGTAATAGACAGTAGTAAAGGAATTAAGATATATACAGATGGATCCAAGCTTAACGAGCAGGTAGGAGGAGGCTTCCACTCTGACGAGATGAGAGCCAGTAGTTCCTTTCGGCTGCCAGATCGCTGTAGCGTCTTCCAAGCAGAAATAATGGCTATTAAAGAAAGCCTATTATTTTTAGAGAAAAGTGTTCTCACCGCAAGAGAAATCAATATTTACTCAGATAGCCAAGCGGCCTTTAAATCGTTAAAATCTCCCAAAACCACCTCGAAGATAGTGAAGGAATGTATCGATGTATTAATAAAACTAGCACAATATTTTACTATAAATCTGCTCTGGGTTCCGGGTCATAGAGACATAGAAGGTAATTGCAAAGCAGATGAATTAGCTAGATTGGATACAACAATGCTAATAGATAGATATACCATCAAATCCGTCAATGTCCTATGGACTCAATCCTCAACCTGTGCAACAAGTAGATTGACGTGGCCAGAATGGAACATGGGCCGCACAAACCGACTGTTGAAACTTAACAGAAATGACATAAGAAACATAGTTGGGGTTCTAACAGAGCACTGCCTAATCGGAAGACACGCCAGTAGATTGGGGGCGAATTACAACGACTACTGCAGAAGTTGTAGAGACGCTGAAGAAGAAGAGACTGTAGAACACCTTCTATGCGGGTGCATGGCTCTGTGTAGAAGAAGGCTAAATACTCTTGGGCAAAGCTTTCTGGATGACATGACAGAAGTTGCAAAAATAAAACTAACAAAGATTGTTAGTTACATCAGGACCACAGGTTGGTTCAATGAGGACAGCGTAGAGTGAGAAGAGGGATAGCCCCGGTGGCATCACAATGGGCCTACAAGAGGCCTAGGTGCGTCAAATGACAGCCACTTAACCTACCTACCAACCTAGCACTAGGGATATTTAAAAAAATATATTTAATTTTTTTTAATCAACACATTTTCTTAAAAAAATATAAGAAATTTTCTTATTTTTTTTAAGTATGTTTCTTAAATATGTCAATCACCATTTTTTTTTAACATGTGTTTTTATACGTTCTTTGTATGGTGTGAATTTAAATCAAATCGATTTGGTGGAACAATGTTAAAAAAAAATAAAACGAAAATTTTACGTTTTTTTTTAAATGTATGAAAAAAAATATTTTTTTGTTAAAAGATGGCAAAAATTATTGTTCATTTTTATAATATTTATTGGAAGGCATACTTTTTGATTTGATGCTGAAAAAATGGATTCATTTTGTAATAAATATAAAAATTTTAGCATAGCTCATCTAAAGATTTTTTAAAAATCTTCATTAAATGGTCCAATTTCAATAAAATTGTGCGGGTTTGCATTTAACATAAGAAATAAAACCAATAAAAGAAGTTATTCAAAAATATTCGAGAATTTCACGCTTAAAATGGGGAGAAAAATTCTAGAATGCTGTTTTACAGACAGATTTTCTGAATTCGAGCAGATTTAGATTGATTTAAGAAGAAAAACGTTTGATTTTTAGTAGACTTTCAGACAACACTTCCTTATCACCATACTTTACGGTCTTTGTCTAAATTTAAAGAGAAAACTTCTTATTTGGTAAGGATGATCTTTGTCGAATCGACGAAAAAAATATGTTATTCAAAAGTAATCGAGAACTTCACGCTTAAAATAGATAGCAAAAATTTTAGAAAGCTTTTTTACAGACAGATTTTCTTAATTTGAGAAAATTTAGATTTGATATAGGAAGTAGAGTTTTAAAACAAAACTTCCTAATCGTGAAAGAAATTCTTTGTCGAATTGACCTTAAAAATATTTTCGTAGCAAAATTTTGAAGTTAATGAATAGTCATCGCTAAGCTGGTAAATAGCGCACACAAGTACAAATAAAAATCTCAAAAGTTCATTCGTCGTTTCGACGAAGAACAACTTTTGTGAGATTTTTTTTTATAATTGTCTAATCGACGAATTAGAAGAAGTTATTCAATAAATAATCGAAATTTTCACGCTTAAAATAAGAGTAGCCAAAACTTAACGAAAGCCTTTTTAGAAACAGATTTGTTTGTAATTTGAGAAGATTTAGATTAATTCAAGAAGAAAAGCGTTCCATTTTAAGTAGACTTTCAGACTAAAACTTCCTAATCTGTGAAGCATGGTCTGTGTCAAATTGACCTTAAAACTATTTTCGCAGCTATTATTTTCAAATTTATGATAGCTTTAGATTATAGCATAAGCTGGTGGACAGTGCACACAAGCGCAAATCGAAATCTCTAAAATTCATTCGTCGTTTCGACGTGGAACAACTTTTCGTGTTTCTTTTTATAATTCATAAATGGTTCAATTTCTTAAGCAACGAATTTATTATTTACATAATTGCATAATATTGTATGAAGTAATGCAAATTCGAATTTAGTAAAATTGTACGCAGTCTATAAAGACGCTGCATACAAGAAGCTATCGAAAATAGAATCGAAATTGTTTATGCCAAAATAGATGCAAAAGTTCAAAAATCTTCACAAACAGACAAATACACATCGAAAAATTTGTACTAACTAAAACGTGTTTTTAAACAGATCATCTATGGAAACTATCATAATATAGTCTATACCGATTTTGATCAAAAATATTGGCACAGTAGATTGGTCAAATATAAAATAGCTTTTGTCATACCAAATCTGGTTACGATATCTGTCATAAACAAATGAACTATCATCTAAAACTTATTATTCTGTCGAGGTCGACACAAACAACTCTATGGGAGCTTATACTAATTTTTAACCCCGATGTCAAAAATCATTAAATAAACTTGTCATCCTATGCATTAATATGGCAATCTAATGTGAAAGTTTGTTAGCTCTAGAAATTACCATCTCTGAGATACTAGATGATTCACACATACAGACGTGACATGTACGGTATATAGATTTATCGAACTTCTCTATTCAACCCTGAGTCAATATTTTAGGTAACTTTCGAGTCGTCTCTGACGTTTCCTTCGGTACTTGCATACGATCTTAATCGAGCATGTACAAACTTAATATACCCTTGGTACCATTACGGTTACAGGGTACTATTTAATAGAGAAATATCTGAATTTAGGGAATTTGGG
This sequence comes from Chymomyza amoena, assembly GCA_037043745.1. NCBI lineage: Eukaryota > Metazoa > Arthropoda > Insecta > Diptera > Drosophilidae > Chymomyza > Chymomyza amoena. The sequence continues at coordinate 17,028 of JBAMAX010003798.1, forward strand.
CAAATTTTGTAATTAAAACGAGGACTATTTTAAAAATATTTCTAAGAAAGCTTTTATCTAAAGTTAGAAAGTTTAAAATCAACAACAAAATATTGTTATTATTATAATAGATTAAATGACTTTTAAAATAAGAACTTAAAGTTATGATTTACTATCGAGAGAAGCAGAATATTCTAACTCAATATTGATCGTAGTCGTTTAGACGAACTACATGATAAATGAGCCTAAAATAAAAACAATAAGAATTATTTAAAAAACTTTAGCATTTGGAACTCATTTTTAATATAATTATGCTCAAATCTTAAATAAAGAGTATTAGAAAACGAATAATTTATATAAACTGTAACTCTTATGATACAATAAACGGATCCATTGCTTGATTATACTTGGATGAAGCGAAATAGTTCCGAATTATTTAATTGTTTATTCACATTTACCTGCATAAAAATTTGTGATCACATTTTTTCAAATTAAGACGCAAAATTTTCGTTTTTTTACCCTTAAAAATGTCATCATTACTTTGTTAATTTTTTAATTTTTTTGTTACTTTAAGTCTTAGCTTATTTTAAATAGAGTTATTCAAAGAGTGCACGAATTTTTTGTATTTAACTAAGTCATAGATAATGTTGGCTAGTACGAAAATTCACAACTTGTAATTTTATGTCCAGATGTTTAAGATAACTAACTATCCGAAACGCCCCCAAAAATGTAAGAGTATCAACTGGGGCAGCAATCCAATAATCAAAGCCATAAAAAACAACAAACATTCGCATCCAAATAATTGCATCACGATGATTTTCCTATGAACTTCGGTGCCAATCTGAAGCCCACAGTTGCCAAGTGGCTATTTTTGCGCCTGCATTATCCTTCAGGCTATTTGGTGCAAGGATTCCGCTTAACTGCCCAAACGAGTCAATTTTTTTCGCTCTGTTCAAATATTTCGCATGTCACGGAAATGTTTGTTGCAGGCAATTTAACACTGCGTATAAAGAATTTAAATCTGGAAAATGACAGCATTAATAATCATTCGATTCTCGATTTAAATATTATTTTTTAAGCGTTATCAGCAAAAAAGAACGCCCCCCATTACAATAGTTTTATTTACTAAGCGATAGCAACGGCCGCAAAAACTGCGACTGGAAGAAAAAAACGCACATGGTCACACTGAATCACTCTGAAGTTTTTATCTGCATTTGTCAATATTGTTTCCATCTACAAATATAAAAAAATTTTACGCTCAATTGAATTAAACAAAAGTCATTTGTTATTTGTTTCATAAATCGCTTAATAAATTTAAGTTTTTAAAAAGCTGCGATATTTCTTCAGATTTGACAGAATCTTGTTGGATCGCAAAGATCTTTGACCTGCATACCAGGTTTAGAATCGAAAAGACAGCTACATTGCAAAACATTTCACAAAAATGTATATTCAAAAGTTAAACCACACCAAGAGCAATTAGCATATTTCTTGAGAATTTTAAAAAACACTCCACTCGCTATATAAAAATAAGATCCTTAAAAACATTTCTTTATGTATATGAGATTAAAAAAAACAATTGTGTTCTTAAAATAAGACCAAATAGTCTTAGATTAAAATTTAGTTTACATTCTTAAAATAGTTTTAATCCAATTAAGTGTAATACAAAATAAGTTGGGCCAACTTATTTGTTGAAAGGATTCAGTACAGTTTTCCAAAAAAACAAAAGACATCGGCTAGCATATTGGGCACATATAAATGAATAAACGATATAAATTGGTTCCAAACTTGCATTTGCTCCATTTTGTTGGAAAATATACGAATAAAATGCAACTAACAAAAAATTCAACAGATGGCCCACCCTATATTAAGCTTAAGATTTTTAGCATAGAAGAATTTCAAACTTTAAATAACAAATATTACAATATATATTAAAATTATCAAAATAATGCCAAATATATGGACAAATTAAAACTAAAAATCTTTATTATTATTATTTATACTTCTTAAATTAAAATTTTTAGCATTATTACAATTTTTTTCTAATCATGACTTTTGAATTACGTTTCGTAATTTTTAAAAATTTTTAAATTCTTTAAAACATGGCCGCTATATTTGTAATTTAAAACTATTTTGACATTGCTAAGAAATTAAATCATCAATTTTAGATTTTAGCACTGTTAAATTTTTTATTTTACAAATAGAATGTTAATAGAATTTAAAAATTATCAAAACAAAGCCAAATATGTGGCCATTTTTTTTAAATCAAGACTTTTGTACGTTTCAGAATTTGAAAAAATTTTTTAAGTTCTTTAAACATGCCCTTATATTTGTAAATTAAAAAATTGGTAAAAATTAAATCATCAATATAGATTTTTAGCACTATTACTTCATTTTATAATCAAAACCAACAATTTTTAATTAAGTTTAAGAATTTCAAATATAATACAATAATATGGTTGAATTTTGAATTTATAAAAAAAATAAGTTTATTAAAGCATATTTCACAATTTTTTTAATTCAATTTCAGATTATTGAAAAACATGTGATTTATCTTAAGATTTTGTTCCACTTCTCTTTTAAACTTAAATATCTTTATACTTCGTAATTTTCGTTCTCAAAATCAGTCCTTTCATTTAAATAATGACAACAAATTGCTCTAAAAGTAAACCAAACCATTTTTTTATAATACGAAATTTAGTTTTTGTTTGCGATTTGAGATTTCCAAACATTGGTATATTAACATTAAAAGATGTCAAACCGAAATTAGAATGTCAAAATTTCATTTTTGTAGCACCCTTATAAAATTACTGTAATATTTTAGCTGTATAATCTTACTATATGATTTTCGAAAATCCTCCATCCTTATTCGTAAGATATTTTTACTTTTTAATCCGTATATTCTAAAACTAAAAACAAAACGTTTTTAAAATAAATCAAAAGATTTTTTCTTATGACTGCAAAAAAACGGCAATTAAGCTTTTAGGTGGCGATTTTAAATTTTTTCCTAAAAATTGCATAAAAACTTTCGTTAATAAAGACTAAAAGCCTGTAATAAAAAAAAAATGTATATATCTTATGCAGGATTTTCAAAATCCTATTTCCTTCTTTCTTTCTAAAATCTCAAATGCAATTTTGGCTATTTTCCAAAAAGTTTCAAAACATTCCAAAAGTTAAATTTAAAAATCTATAATAAAAAAATGGCTTACGGAAAGTCGGGCGCAGACGACTTTGGGATACCCTGTACCACTAACTTGCAATAAAATCCGGTTCCTTCATAAAGAACCAAAAACTGAAGAAATTTAAGAAAAAAACTTTTTTTTTTACCGATCGTTCCAATGGGAGCTATGGGAGTCAACGAATTTCGATCAAATTTGACACAGTGCTTTAATACCTTAAAAAAGATCTGAATGCCGAATTTAGTTCAAATATCTTTACACACAAACGAAACACAACGAATTTTGTACAAAAACGTTTTTTTTTGACCGCTTCGTCCTATGGGAGCTATATGATATAGTCAACCGATATTGATCAAATTTAATGCACTGCTAAGGAACTATAAGAAACTTACGAATACCAAATTTTGTCCGAATATCTTCACAAACAAACGAAACACAACAAATTTTGTTCAAAAATCGATTTTTCGGAAGATCGGCCCTATGGGAGCCATATGATATAGTCAACCGATTTTGTTCAAATTTAGCACATTGCTTAAGTGCTCTAAAAAATTTCCAAAGGTCAAGTCTGGTTACGATATCTTTATTAAAAAACGAAATATAGCGAATTTTTCTTTAAAAAAGTTATTTTGGCCGATCGGTCCTATGGGAGCTATATGATATAGTCAACCGATTTTGATGAAATTTCGTACAGTGATTGGGAAACTATGAAAAACTTTTGAACACCACATTTAGTTACGATATCTTCATAAACAAACGAATTATTCATCTAAAACTTTTTTTTGTCGAGGTCGTCTTAAACACCCACATGAGAGCTATATAATTTATCCCCGATATCAAAAAAATTAAATAACCTTGTCTCCTATGGATTAATATGGAATCTAATGTAAAAGTTTGGTTGCTCTATCTCTTACTATCTCTGAGATCTAGGCGTTCAAACGGACGGACGGACGGACGGACAGACGGACAGACAGACGGACAGACGGACATGGGTATATCGACTTCTCTATTCACCCTGATCATATTTTAGGTAACTTTGGGGTGTCTCCGACGTCTCCTTCTATATGTTACATACATTTTCGGCTTGCACAAACTTAATATACCCTTGGTACTATACGGTACAGGGTATACAAATTCTTAAATCTTATTGCAGGATTTTTAAAAATCTTAAATTCTTTCTTGCTTTCTAAAATCTAAATTAAATCCGAAATTAAGCTTTTTCTCGCCATTTTATCAAAATAACGAAAGTCAAAATTTAAAATCTATAATAAAAACAAATGATTAAATCTTATTAAATGATATTCAAAAATACATCATTCTTGTTTTTAAATTATTTTCGTATTTAAAAGCACAACTCCATGCTAAACTTTAAAGCAACAAGATTCTTCAAAATTTAATATTAAAGATTTTCTCCCAAAAACTCTTAAAACATATACTTCTGTATTAGAAATTATAATAATTATATATAATTATACGATTTACAAAAATCCTAAATTGGTATTTTTAAGATATTTTTGTATTAACAGACCCAGCATTCTTAAATCGTTCTTGAAATAAACCACAAAAAGTTTTAACAAGATATTTCAAAATCTGAAATTATTATTTTGTTCACGTTTAAAGATTTTCTCCAAAAACCTCTCAAAACATGGCCATAGATTCGAAAACTAAGATTAACAGTCTGTAACTAAGAAAAAATGCTTAAATTATTCAAAAATTTTCAAAAATTATAAATTCTTACCCTCAACATATTTTTTTATTAAAAACAGATACGCCATTCAAAAAGTCACAACAAATCGTTCTTAAAATAAAATAAACCATAAGACAAGATTGTAAAAAATCTGAAATTAAGTTTTCGATGGCTATTTTTGAATTTTTTTTGACTAAAGTTCTAAATGGTCAGAATGAAAGATTCAAAATCTTTAATTCTCATTTATTATTTATTTTTAAGGGATTATATTAAGAAAAACCTTCCATTTTAAAAATAAACCACAAGGTTAGATTTAAAAAAATTTTAAATTAAGTTTTCGATTGCGATTTTAGAATTTTTTTTGCCTATAAGATCTAAAAAAATAAAAATGTTGAATACTCATTTAACATTTATTTTTAAGCGATTATTTAAAAAAAACCTGCCATTCTAATATTATTGAAACATTTTATATTTTTTATTTTTATTATATAGTTTTATAAAAAATTAACACATAAATAGGATCAAAAGAAAACCCTTATTTCATCTACATATAAACTAATGTTGTTAAAAATGTCTGCAAAAATATTAACATTTTCTAAGAAACACAAATAATAAAGTTTTATAATTTTTGGAGTAAACAATAAAAATAAAAAATAATTATTATTTTTTCATCTAAATTAAAAACCGATTCTTTATGTTTTGACTTTTTAAATAAAAACTATGAAATAATATTTAATTGCCTTTTTTATTTTAAAATTTACAAAGTAACAAAGTAACGATTATTGTAAGAAAGACCTTCCATTCTAAAAATGAAAACATCTCATTCTTAATATAGACCACAACATTTTGTTTTAAAATTGTAGAAAATTCGAAGTTAACATTTTAGTTACGATGGTAAATTTTTTAAAAAAAATTCTTTAAAAAAGCATTTAAAAATTCAATTTAAGAATTTGCTTAAGTCTTTTGCTCAAACTCTGACAAGAAAAATCTTTAAAAAATAAATAAAATGATAAAATTATGATAATCGGTATTCTTACAAAATTAAATTAAAAATCCCAAAAATCATGCCCATTTGGTCAATGGTCAAGAATCTTAAATTAAGAATCTTTTAAAAAGAAATAAAATGACTAAATTATGATATTCGGTATTCTTATAAAATTAAATTAAAATTCCCAAAAATCATGTCCATTTAGTCAATGGTCAAGAAACTTAAATTATAATCTTTTAAAAAGAAATAAAATTACTAAATTACGATATTCGGAATCCTATAAAATTAAATTAAAAGTCCCAAAAATCTTGCCCATTTGGTCAAGAAACTTAAATTTAAGATTCTTTAAAAAAAAATAAAATGACAAAATTACGATATTCGGAATCTTATAAAATTAAAAATACCAAAAATCATGGCCATTTGGTCAATGGTCAAGAAACTTAAATTTAGAATCTTTTGAAAAAGAAATAAAATGACTGAACTATGATATTCGGATTTTTATAAAATTAAATAAAAGTCCCAAAAATCATGCCCATTTGGTCAAGAAACTTAAGCTTAAGATATTTTAAAAATAAATAAAGTAACTAAATTATGAGATTCGGTATTCCTAAGAAATTAAATTAAAAATCCCAAACATCATGCCCATTTGCTCAATATTATATGATCAAGAAGCCTAAATTCCGATTTTTTTTTAATAGTGTACACAAATACATAATAAAATTAAAAAATTTCCGTACAAACGAATCAAATTGTTAAAAATTTACCGAGCTTTAAAGAAGAAACAATATGTCACCATTTTATATGAATAAACATAAACAATTTTCATTCAGAGCCAAGTTAGTAGCCTTTTAAGAGCTTAAATTGTTTCATTGTTTTACATGGAATTTTGAATCTCTTCTGTGTGTGTGTGTATCCGTATACCGAGAAGTACAAAATTACAAACGGATTATTTGGCTTCAAGTTAAGCTCTCACTGTACCCCCAGCCCCCGCTTCCAGACAGTGCCAAAGTCATATCGTGGACAACACCTAGCAACCAATTTTAAAAGAACTGAACCAGTGAAACATATGAAGGCATAAGAATATTATATTTGGATGATGATGCTCAATCATTTATGGGCAATCCAAGCGCATTGAAAAAGTTGCGATTCGATTCGAATCGATTTGAAAAATAAAACGAATATTGCCAAAATAGTAATAATTAAAAACGGAATTGGAAACCGCACGTACGTAAAATGTGTGTTTTTCATGTAATTTTTGGGGGTTATTCATAATCAAATTGCCGTTTGCCGGTTTACACGATGTTTCTTTTTGGTACCAGAGCTGCATAATACAATTTCCAACAATTATGCGCACTCACCTGACGCTGATTGTCCGTCCGTGTCCGGCCAAGAGCAAATAGCAATGGTTGTCGTCAAAAGACTGAAGAACCTCAAAAAAAAGATACACTCACGCACAAAAGCACACTGAAACGGATACGGAAAATCTGCCTTGTAATGTAATATTTTTGTGGTCTTTTGGGCAACCTTTATTGAAGAGCCCCGAGTGCAATCATTTGAATCGAATCCGTGTATCAGAAATCTTGGGACACCCTTTGAGCGTGCCGTGCTGTGTCCAGCTTTTGTTTGTTGTACGCCACGTAGAGAGTCTGTCCGGCCTACAAACAACTCGAACTTTGCATTATTTTCTTTTTAACCGCTCTTGAGGAGAACTTGTTTTGTTTTGTTTGGTTCGTTCACTGGCAAATTTGTGGCGGCGCCTTTTGTTGCCTTTTTTATTGTGTGTCCAAATAAAATTTCGTCAGCGCCTTTGTTTGGTTTGGTTTCGTATTAAAAATTAAATTGAAAATCGAGTGTTTTGCCATTGGCATCATTTCGGAAACTTGTCACACACTTTTTTTCCAACCCACAAAAAACAACAAAAAAAAAACAACTCTCAAGCGGCAAATTTTATCAATCAAAAAATTTTGTGCTCTTAAGGTTTTTGTATCGTATCGTATTTCGAAAATACTTTTTTGTTCTGGTTGTTTGCCAAACGACGTGAATTTTTTCGAATCGTTTCCACGCGTCACTCTTCCGTCGGCCGCTGCACAACCGCTGTGTAGGACATTCGCAAGCGAACTGCGAGGCGCTTTTAATACAAATCAGAGCAAATTGCTATCGCAGCTGCTATCGTCGCTCGTTTTTACCGTTCAAAACCAAAACAATGCCGAAGCGCGCACGAGCTGCACAGCCGAAGTGTTTGCGTTAACTTTGGCGTGGGAGCAACATGAGCAAGCGGTGGCTCGGCTCGGCTCACTCACTGCCCGCCCACACACTCCGACTCTTTTGAGTTTGTTTGAGTGCTTTGCCTGCTTGATTTGTTGTTGTTGTTTTTTTGTTTTTTGTTTTTGTTATAATTTTTTATTCTTTATTTTTTTTTACCTGTTATTTAACTAGCTTTTTTATATACCGTATAGCTGTACCCCCTACCCTGGGGTCAGCGCTTTTTATAGGGTTTAGAAACATTGGGTCATGGGTTTTATGCATTTCGGTTTTGTGCAATGTTCTCTATATGCAACAGGCTGAGGCGGCCTGAGGTGGGCGTGGGTCAGAACATACGTTCCTAACATCGAAATCTGGGCGACTATAACAAAAGTTTGCTCACAACAATTCATCATAGGTAAAAAAAAACAAATCCTTAAAATTAAAAAACTCCAAACTTTTTCATGTTATGCTTTAATTAAGTTTATTCACTGGAGAGCAAAAAAACTTTTTTAAGTAAACTGGTTAAGAGCAAGTTGTATATGGCGAAAAACCGAAAAAGAAA